>JAVIWB010003915.1:50000-51389 GCA_031893035.1 Dermolepida albohirtum | reverse complement strand
CATACGTACATACGTACATACGTACATACGTACATACGTACATACGTACATACGTACATACGTACATACGTACATACGTACATACGTACATACGTACATACGTACATACGTACATACGTACATACGTACATACGTACATACGTACATACGTACATACGTACATACGTACATACGTACATACGTACATACGTACATACGTACATACGTACATACGTATATACGTACATACGTACATACGTACATACGTACATACGTACATACGTATATACGTACATACGTACATACGTACCTACATACATACATACATACGTACATACGTACATACGTACATACGTACATACGTACATACGTACATACGTACATACGTACATACGTACATACGTACATACGTACATACGTACATACGTACATACGTACATACGTACATACGTACATACGTACATACGTACATACGTACATACGTACATACGTACATACGTACATACGTACATACGTACATACGTACATACGTACATACGTACATACGTACATACGTACATACGTACATACGTACATACGTACATACGTACATACGTACATACGTACATACGTACATACGTACATACGTACATACGTACATACGTACATACGTACATACGTACATACGTACATACGTACATACGTACATACGTACATACGTACATACGTACATACGTACATACGTACATACGTACATACGTACATACGTACATACGTACATACGTACATACGTACATACGTACATACGTACATACGTATATACGTACATGCGTACATGCGTACATGCGTACATGCGTACATGCGTACATGCATACATGCGTACATGCGTACATGCGTACACGCGTAAACGCGTACACGCGTACATACGTACACGCGTACACGCGTACACCCGTACACACGTACACGCGTACACACGTACACGCGTACACACGTACACACGTACACGCGTACACGCGTACACACGTACACACGTACACACGTACACACGTACACACGTACACACGTACACACGTACACACGTACACACGTACACACGTACACACGTACACACGTACACACATACACACATACACACGTACACACGTACACACGTACACACGTACACACGTACACGCGTACACACGTACACGCGTACACACGTACACACGTACACGCGTACATACGTACGTACACACGTACATACGTACGTACGTACATACATATGTATGTATGTATGTATGTACGTGCATACGTACATACATACGTACGTGCATACGTACGTACGTACATACATATGTATGTACGTATGTATGTACATACATACGTACATACGTACATACATACGTACATACATACGTACATACATACGTACATACATACGTACATACATAC
>JAVIWB010003915.1:0-45000 GCA_031893035.1 Dermolepida albohirtum | reverse complement strand
TCTTAAAACCTTTTCAAGTAGGTAAATATCCTTATGCTTTGATTTCTACAATTCCTCAAAATACCCTAGAAAGATAGTAAAGTATATGTTAAGTGGTTTGTACTTGACAAATCACACATACATATGTATATATATATATATATGTATTTATATACAGTCACTTGTTACACTTTTCTACTTTTCCACCAAAAATTACTTCTATATTTGTCCCGTCACACGCGCTATAACTGCGACGATGATGAACATATAGATGGATTTAATTTACTCTTATATATATTCTTTCTCCCAGTGGTAAAGTTACTAAAACCCAAAAACTGTATAATCCTTCCAAAAAATGAATGGTACAATTTCCTGGACACTCGATGGTCGATTATTCAAGATCACATCAAGTAAAATCAATAACAACAACAAGATGCGTGTGTAGAAGCTGAAGAAGATGCGTTACCTATTATTAAGACAGTACAATATATACGAGAAATAAAGCCAGCAAACCTATTATTAAATTAGAACGTGGTCATTTAGAAAGCAAGTTAGATAGAACGCGACTAACAAAACAAATTTTTTCTGCTTCTCTTCCGATAACAATGAAAAGTGACATTGCAATTGCAATGGACACACTCTTACTTATAATACGTGCATTTGGATGTAGTTTATTATGTCAGGTTCCAAAACCACTTCATTATCCAATTTTTCTAATATCGCACTCACTTTCTCAACGATATTGTTTATTTTGTTTGTGTTAGACATTTTCTTTAAATGCTACCAACTATTGGCGAGCCAATATATAACGGGTGCGCCATATATCGGTTTAAATTTGAACCACCGGTTATTTCGAATCTGGCAATACTTATGTCATTCTATTCTGTCACTAAATTAAGTATATTATCTCCACTGAACGAAATTAATCGATTTACGCTTGAGCAACGTTGGGATTTATTGGAAATCTATTTCCAAAACAATTAGTCGGAAATCGCACGAAAATGTCGTACAAAATTTGGTCGCAGAGAAGGACCAACAGTGCCCGGTATGCGCAAGTTTATTGCTAAAGTTCGTGAAACTGGTTTCATTGTTGATGCGCCAAGACGTGAGCGTGTTCGTACAGTGCGTACACCCGAAAAAATCGAAGCTGTGGCTGAAAGTGTGCGTGAGAATCCATCAATATCAACTCATCGTTCTCAAGAATTGAACATTTCACGCACCAGTTTACGTCGTATTTTCGAAAAGATCTCGGTATGACGCCTTGCAAAGTTCAATTGGTTTAAGAGTTGAAGCCGCATGACCATCCGTTTCGTTTTCGCTTCGCTAGATGGACTAACGAGAAACTGCACGACGATGTCGATTTTGCCAAAAAATCATCTTTTCGGATGAAGCTCATTTTCATCTTGGTGGGTACGTTAACAAGCAAAATTTCCGTATTTGGGGAACAGAAAACCCGCACGTGGTCTTACAGAAGCCAATGCACCCATTACGAGTGACTGTTTGGTGCGGCTTGGAATGGAGGCATCATTGGCCCATATTTCTTTGAAAATGAGGACGGCGCAACCATTACGGTCAACGGAGACACCTATCGCACTATGATAACCGATTTTTTTGTGCCCGCTCTTCATGGTATTGATGTGAACGATGTTTGGTTTCAACAGGATGGTGCAACTTGCCACACATCTTATGCCACAATCGATTTATTGCGTCAAACGTTTGATGGCCGTTTAATTACCCAAAATGGTGATGTCAATTGGCCGCCAAGAAGTTGCGATTTGACACCGTTGGGCTATTTCCTGTGGGGCGCCGTTAAAGACAAGTGTTATGCTGACTAACCAGAGAAAATTGAGCATTTGAAGGCCAACATTCGTGATGCCATTGCCGAGATTCGACCTCATACACTCGAAAAAGTGCCTGAAAATAAAAAAAAATGAAATAATATTCCATCTCTAATCGGAACAATTGTACTTCACAACAAAAAAATAAATTTGGCAAAATTTCAAACCGTTTTTGTTTTATTGCATTTTTAAATTTAAACTTTTAAATGGCTCACCCGTTACCACGTTTAAACTTATCCAGCCCACAGGCTAATATTTATAGAAATATGTCCACATATTGTATATTTACTATTAACACTGTTATTGATGAAGAAGAATAGCAAATTACTTTTATGAAGAATTGTGTATGGTACCGAATTGTAATATTTGGGCAAATTCATTACATTCGATGTCTATAATCTATTGTTAACAAGTATAGTAAATTCGAGTTTTGTTACTCGTGTTCTATCTAACTTGATTTCTAAATGGCCACGTTCTAATTTAATAATAGGTTGGCTTGCTTTATTTCTCGTATATATTGTACGGTCTTAACAATAGGTAACGCATTTTCTTCAGCCTCTACATTCGCATCTTGTTGTTGTTTATTCTACTTAATGTGATCTTCAATAATCGACTATCGAGTGTCCAGGAAATTGCACTATTCACTTTTTGGCAAGATTATATAGCTATTGGGGTTTACTAACTTTACCACTGGGAGAAAGCCACTCACTGTACTAAATCACGTTGATACATAATAGTATCATATATGTTTATATTGTAACGAACTTAATTTATTAATTGGTTTTCTCGCAGTATTTCATCTTCATATTCCTGCAACATAATATCAAGCATGTGATCCAGAAAAAATTCACTCGACGTGTTCGAATTCGTCGGTGATGCCATTGCAACTAAATCGCGAATAAACAAGTTTATTTCTCTTTTCTCACTTTATAAATTCGTTGTAATTTAGGGCTATTGCGTCAAAAATTTCAGCCCAAATCTCGTTGTTAACTATCAGTTTCCACTCAAATTCATCTCAAGGTTGACTATACCATTTGGAAAACGCACCGTTTAAACGATTTTGTTCTTTGAACTCTTGCTGTATTTCTACAATATTAAGAGAAAGAGCTTTACATATTTCGCCTACTATATTGACGTATCGAATGCAATATTGCTCAATACAAGATTATAATTTTTAAACGCACGCTATATATATGCTTCACCTTATTACATTACTTTTTTTTTCTCTAAACAATAAAATATCAATGTACGACATGTGACTATTAAAAAACACAACTGTTTTTGTGTAAAATGGTTTTTATTAAAAATATTTGAATAAATTATTGCATTACACCCTTTATATTATTTGTATGATAATGTTTAATAGAATATGATAAAAAGTTAAGATTTACTACTTCTAAAAAAAATCTTACACTTTTTTAGTTGAATTTGATGGAGCCTGTGGTTGATTGACTTGATCAATAAGGTTGATATATAACCCCTTTCCACATTAACTTTTGTAAATTCTGTTGTACATATGAATGAAATAATGAATGAAACTTTGTACAGTGTACATCTTGGTTTTGAACGGTGTGGATCGCGTACGGAGTTTGATTTTCGTACGGTTGTTTTTCGCCGTGTTTTACCAGGTGCGACACTTTGATATTATCTGCTGATGATGACAACTTGGTTGTCGAAATGCGTATACAGAATTTACAAAAGTTAATGTGGAAAGGGGTTATATATCAACCTTATTGATCAAATTACACTTTTTTGATGACTTCATCGCTTCAACGTTTCAAACGCACTTTATATTGCAAACGAATTGAAATACAACGTATATATATATATATATATATAGTAGAATTAGAGCTCTAACCTTACTACTATATATATTATACCTATATAACAATATATAGTAGTTAGGTAAGACCTCTGACTGTACAAAAACCCATTAGTCTCATGAAGAAGTTCTGGAGTTCATGTAGCTTCTCTTTGAAGTCATATCTCTCTCTCCGATGGGGTAATTTGCATTGGTAATGAAGTATAAATAAAGAGAATTAGTCGGAATATGAAGATTTGAATAAATAATAGTCGATCAATTGTTATTTATCAATTATTTTTTTCTTTATTTATTTTTTATTATATTTTATTATTGACTATATAGAGATGTCGAGAGATTCGCTTAATGGGACCGGATATATGAAAATATCTACACGTTCGTATTGCAAAAGTTATTTAGTTTTAAAAACAATAAGATATGTAAAGTACGTACGTACGATATCTAACGTTCAAGGACGATAAAGGCGGGGATATTATACAAGCGTTGTACATGGGCACATCTTAATTTTTTGGTATACATTCCATGAGTATTTTTCGTATATTTCCACTAGTTTATATATATATATATATATATATATATATATATACTTATACAGGGTGTGTCATGTAAAAGTGGTCAATACCAACTTTCTTATTTTAAATGCAACACCCTGTCAAATATTAAATTTTTGGATTCTTTAGAAAATTCCAGACATATTTCATGTACAATGTTTTCAGATTAATTTGAAAAATTTTTGATAATGTAAAAAATAACAAGAAAAACATTAATGTCACTGTAGGAGATATTCAAAATGTTCGCCGCAAACGTCGTGACAACATCCTAATCTTAAATAAAAATTTTTTCTAATGTTGCTCAACATCTCAGGTGTGACCGATCTAATCGCAACTATTATTCGTCTTCTTAAGTTAGCTAAGCCGAGGGGTTTAGTTTTGTATACTATACTCTTGACATATCCCCATAAGAAGAAGTCTAATGGCGTTAGATCAGGGGATCGTGCTGGCCATTCCATCGATCCTTGCCTACCTATCCACCGATTCGGGAATATTTGGTTGAGGTACTGCCGGACATTGATTTGGTAATGGGATGGTGCTCCATCTTGCTGGAACCACATCGTATTTGCTGGAACTTGTGGGTTTACTAGATCAGGATATAAGTTTGTCAAAGCTGGCACGAGATTATTTTGAAGCAATGCTAAATAATTGTCGCCATTCAAATTTCCATCAATGAAAAAAGGACCTACGATATAATCTCTAACAATTCCTGCCCAAACATTAACCTTCTCAGGGTATTGCGTATGTTCTTCCCTCATCCAGTTAGGATTTTCCCTGGAGCAATAGCGGCAATTTTGACGATTAGCATGACCGTGAAGCGTAAAGGTACACTCATCAGAAAATAAAATAAATATGTTCTAATTGGATCACATTGTTATCTAACATTGTCATCATTTGTTCACAAAAATACGTTCTCCTATCAAAGTCGTCTTCCATGAGCTCCTGAGTTGGTATAATTTTATAGGGATGCATTTTATTTTCTTTTAATGTGCGAGTAATCGATGAATGGCAAACATCGAACATTGACGCTGCTTGTCTACTAGAAGTATGCGGGTTTTCTTCAAACTCAAGCACAATATCCAGTTTGGTATCATTACTTACTGCATTCGCAGCTGCTTTTTTTATTTGCCTTACATGTCCAAACTCGCGAAACTGCTTTTCTATTTTACTAATTGTTCCTTGGGATATAGGCGACAAATTTGGAAATTTCTCATGAAATAAGTGTAAGTTCGGTAAACAAACTATTATGTGAAAATCTTATTTTAATTGTAAACAAAATTATTAATCTGAAAACATTTAATATTTCCGAAGCAGTCGAAGATAGGTATAGGACATTGTACATGAAATATGTCTGGAATTTTCTAAAGAATCCAAAAATTTAATATTTGACAGGGTGTTGCATTTAAAATAAGAAAGTTGGTATTGACCACTTTTACATGACACACCCTGTATATAAACTTTTTATACACACTGTATATTTATATATATATATATATATATATATATATATATATATATATATATGTATATCGAAAATTATTCAAATCATCATATTCCGACGTGATTCTCTGACTACTAATTTACGTAATGTGTTATATGTAGATCCTTAACCCTTTCATGCACTTGTTGTTTGTTTACAACAACGCTATTCAAGAGCACATTTCTTATATCTAACAGTAAATTTGTTTTATTCAAGCAAAGCAAAAACACATCTAATATCTTTTACTTTAGTTTTGTTGTTTTTTGTACAAGTGCAAAAAATTTTTGTGCTTCATATTTAGTGTTTTGTCTGGTGAAGTTGGACGATTTTTTTTGTGAATTTTATCAAGAAACAAGTGGATAGATTCTAGTGAAAAACTAAAAATATTTCAGTGTCAATTTTTTTCCAATTAAAACATATTATAAAGAAGTGATATAAAGTAAATAAAAGGTAAAAATTTTATTGAGAAAATTTTTTGGAGCGTTAATTCAGATGTTGTACATGTACAACTGTGTCCTTATTTATATTATCTTGCATTGCGGTTTTTGTTGATTTTATATTATTCTCCAGCCAGTTTTTTTTATTTTGGACTTCAAATATACTATGGACAAACAAAAAGGATTAACTGTAAAAGAGATTAAACAAATTTTGGATTTCGATTGGGATGACTCGGATGCTGAAGTAGAACCCGATATACCTTCGGTAGAAATTTCTGGTGAAGTAGCGAGCATTTTTAATAACATTTGTGAGGAAATAACGGGTGCAGATCTATGTGCGGAGCTCCCACAAGAAATCGAAGCTGAATTCTTAGAGCAGGAGGAAATTGTTCCTGAGGATTCTGAGAAAGAGGCGGAGGTTCAAAAGGTTGATCTGAAGAATTTAAGGTGGAAAAAAAATATAACAAAAACATATGAAAAACAATGGAATAGTTCTATTGACGAAGATGTTGAAGTACTTTCCCCCTTACAATACTTTAAATTGTTTTTTGATGACAACATGTTCAGCAAAGTTTTGGAGGAGACTAATCTATATTCAGTGCAGAAAAGTGGAGTTTCAATGAATGCAACTCTTAAGGAAATAGAGCAATATGTAGAAATTCTCCTTTATATGGGGACCATGAAATACCCTGAAATGAGAATGCTGTGGCAAACGAATTTCAGGACTCCTATGATAGACTGGCAAACGTTTTGAAAAAATAAAACAGTTTTTACACTTTTCTAGTGATGACAAGAAAAGATATGAGAATGGGTATGATAAGCTTCAAAAAATAAGGCCAATTTTACACTCTCAATTCAAGTTGAAGACGTCAGGTATGATGGTATTGCTCATTGGCCATGTTATAAACCAAAGCAGTCGCGTTGCAAACTTTGTAAAAATGGCTTCACAACTGTGTGTTGCACTAAATGCAACGTGTCTGTATGTTTTACCCCTAAAAAAAATGTTTCAAGGAGTATCACGAAAAATAAATACTGTACCTATTTCTGAATATATTATAAAAAATCGATGTTAATTAATGCTTTTTCTTTTATCAAATAAAGAGTAAAAAAGATTAAAAAAGCCATTGTTTTCACCTTGCAGAAAGTTTAACTTACAACTCCGCTTATGCACCATATTGTATATATACAACATATCTCAAAAAACCACTATTTGGTCGTAAACTAATTTTTTTTTCTCGTTTTTATCTTTTTCGACCCTATTGAAGTTGAAATCAAAGTTTAAAAAAATATAGCTTACATAGCGAAGATTGGTGCATGAGAGGGTTAAGATCTATACTTATGTTTTCTTATGGGGTGATAATCGCTACTTGTTTTTTCCGACTATAATGTAAGAAATTAGCTTCTAGTTGTTAGTTATAAGTCAAGGTAGTATCACTTATTACTGTTTTTGATTTACTACTTCTTAAAATTTCCGTTATTTTAAATGATTATTATTACTGGTAATAAAAATATACATTTTCTAATGAGTTTTATCCTATGAATATGTCAATATGTACATATGTATATATTTCAATTGTTATGTGTAGAAAAATATAAAATTAAAATTTAAAAAAAGCGTGTGGATATACTTATGTATGTATATGTAGATAAACATGTATGTATTTTCCACTATTATCAGTATGCATACGTTTTAATAGCTTTCGTTTTTTGTAAGTTTCTTAAGTGTTCTTTCCTCATGGTATTTTCTTCCCTAGAAATGTTCTTTAATGCCTATAGAAAAGTAATTAATATTACTTAAACAGTAAATTAATTAATTTAAAGGTATACCTTGTTATCAAATAAACAAGAATGCTCACATGTTACCTTGTGTGCTTCAAATTTAGTTTCTAAGCGGGGGTTAAACATTCGCCTTAAATGGGCTTCTTCGGCATTAGGAGGACCCCAGACTTCAGTAGGTCTTATAGCACTTAGTAATTTCTGAACAAACATGCACATATTAGATACATGTATATGTGTCAATTGTTGAAGACAGATACACTCACCCTTTTTTTAATGTATGATAGAATTTCGATTACGAAGAATATTGCTATTGGGGACAAAAATGTTAGTGATGCTCCGACGGTGATAAATATGTAAGTATTAGATCTTTGCAAAGCGTTTATAGTGTTATATGCAACGTTGATCTATAAAATGTGCAAATGCCCAAAATTATTTAAGAAATAATACATTAAAATTTAATAATACGCTTACGATCATAAAAACTGGACATAGATACCAACAAATTTTCCAGAATTTTGTTGGTTGCGATCCCAACATAAAATGAATATCATCCGATAAATTAGTTACTCCATAAATCCAAAATACTGATAAACTCAATATGAGAACGCAGACACTTTTGAAACTAATAATAGTATCCTGTGCTAGTACTTGACCCAAAGCATATACACACTAAAATATACATATTAAATATAGAATTCATATTTCTTTTTTGAACTCACATCTGGTATTAAACATAGTCCTGAAAATGCACTACAAATGCAAATTACTCCTAGCACATATAAGCGGAATTTGTAAAAATTTGGGTACATGTCAGTTATTGCCATTTGCATTGATATAAGATGAAGTGTTTGATTACAAATTGCCAGAAGCATATTTGTTCCAAAATATAGAGCGCACCACATTTGAGAAGGGCCTTAAAAGTTTATCAAATAGTAACCATAGGGCGTTTCATAATATAGTTTCAAATGTATCATGAAGAAAAGAAAATATTATATTATATATCATATAAGTAGATCTATAGTAACATAATAGATTAGACAAATAGAATGATTAGTTACCTACGATTAAAATTACATTCAATTTTTATTTAAAGTTAATTTTTGGAATTACCAAGTAAGCCAAAGTTTGTATAATGCATTATTTTAAATATAAAGAGCACTTGTATACCAATATATAAATCCAGATGACCAAAGCGTTATACAAAGGGTACTAGGAAAGTTTTGTAATATGACGCAACAATGAATCGTAAGAAGCTGCTTGTTGCTGAATGTTAAGACATGTTCATACGTGCATAGTAGTCGCCACGCCATGTCGGTGGGCTCAGTTATTCATTAGCGGTGAGAGTGTAAAGTGCTTGCGATGGCATCGTGGTAACGAAATGAGATAAGGGCAGTTATGCGTTACCATTTCGTGCGTGGTTTAAACATAGACCAGTGCTTCGAAGAAATGACTCTTGCACTAGGTGATGTTTGCCCACATCGCACAACGATATTCAGGTGGTTTAGAGAATTCCCGAGGCGAAATTTAACTGTGGAGGATGCTGAGAGGCCGGGAAAGTTACGAACGTAAGTTACGGAGGAAAACGTTACTACTGTGAGGAAAATGCTTGGCGACGACAGGCGAGTGACCTACCAACAGATAGAGGGTACTTCAGGCCTAAATGCACCAGCAATTCGTTCAATTCTGCATGTTCATTTGTACGTGAAGAAACTTTGTTCTCTCTGGGTGCCGCATCGACTGACTGAAGAACAGATGACACGACGTGTGACTTGGTGCCGGGAGATGCTAAAAAAGTTTAATAAGGGACAATCTCGGTATGTGAACAACATCGTGATCGGTGACGAGACTTGGTTGTACTATTACGATGTGTCGACCAAAGCTCAAAACAAAGTTTGGGTCTTTGATGATGAGGACACACCCGTAGTTGTCAGAAATGGTGTCGGAGGATGGAGAGGTGTATTGAGTGTAGAGGAAATTACTTTGAAAAAAATTAATAAACAAAGCTATATTGCAAAACTTTCCTTAGTGCCCTTTGTATGTATTGTATTGCATCACTTTGAAATGCACCTATGCTTTTTTAAATGACACGTATTTCATCAATTTTATTATTTATATACAAAAAATTAGAAAATGATTCTACAAATCATTTTCTTTGAATTTTGAGTTATATTACCCATTCAATTAATAAATTTCACTTTTTGTACTATTTCGTTCCAATGTAGTTTTTTGATAAACTTGTTTTAACCTTAGCGCCTATATTAACTATTTAGTTAGACATAAAGAAAATCATAAGAACATTCCATGTTGAGAATAAAGTACAGCGTTTTATGGGCAATGCGTTTCTAACTTCATTGAAGAAATAGGACACTTATTATTTTTTTACTATGTTGCAGATGATTACCGTTCTAATTTATGTTGGTTACAATGAGATACATACGATTTATTTCTATTAAGGTATAATAAACGCTGTTAATTATTACACGTTAGATTAATCAGCGTTTGCCAACCATTTTACGATCTAATAAATTCGATCGTACCAGTACCGACCCAAATATACTTATAACCTTTTTTAAATATTTCACCCGCACGACGATGGATGCCACATTCGAGACAAACATTACCTGCATGTATAGATTGACTCTTAAGTACTTCACCTCGAAATAGCAGGGAGCGTCGTCCCACTCAATATTCGACATTGTCGGTACTCTTTTCTATTTCATCTTTCTCTCCTTGAACAAAGTACAACCTTACTTTTCGGACTGGATCTCAGTTTCCCATCTTCTGTAGCACATCTGCAATTCTTGAAGTCAATCCTCAACAATTTTAGCACTCACGAAATGAGCAAAAATGTATACATTGTCCGCGTGAATTGCAACTCACACTCTCAGCGTGGTCATGGTGTCGTTGACGAATATCTTAAAGAGAAGTGTCGAGAATACTGATACCTAAGGTACTCTTACAGTCACAGTCGGGCGGTGGTTCAGAGCATTCACTGGAAGTATTTAAATGCGAAAAACATCTGACGTTACTTGAAAATTCCTAATAAGTTTCCCGTCTCGTACACCTTTTATAGAAATCCTCTATGCCAAAGCTTAGCGATGTCCATGAACACGGCCCCCATGTATTCTCTTGTATTGAAATCTTCCTACGACGAGACGTAAGACCTACACTACAGTACCGCGGTCGTGTCGGATTCCAAACTAGGTATCTAAGACGATGTACGGTTCCTCGATTTTTTCTTCCAAATTGTAAATATTGGTTATTGGGCGATACTTTTCCTCGGGAAGTTCTTCAATGGGTGGTATGAAATCCCGTTGCATTTTGGTGTTTTTCTCAGCCAGAATTTTCTCGTTTCATCCCGAATGATCGGTATCGACTCGTCATTTTCATGTCAGGATGCTCCTCGACCTTCAAGAGAATACGACCGATGTGAAATATTTGCATTTTCGTAGTTGGGACTGCAGTACTCCTCAAAAGACACTCGCGTACGTAGGAACTACATGTAGTGGAAGGAGATCCCACTGCATACTGAAATTGCATTTATTCTATTTTTAATTTTACTGCGTTTTGTATAGATTAACTTTTCATTCTTATTGCATTCAAAAATTATTTTTATTTAAATTTATCTTTGCTAATCTTCGCTTTTTTACACTATAAATTAAAAACCTGTATATATATATATACAGGGTATCTGAAAAATGCTTGGACATGGCTTAACCACAAACTCTTTGCATCAAAATAAGATGATTTAACCAAACTTACCTATATTCAAAATCGCATCGTTACGCCGGTATTCAGCTTTAAAGTTTTTCGAAAAAAACAAAAAAATTCTTATTAAAACATAACACTTTGATCGATTTTAATTATTTTTGGTACAACATTTCAAGTAAGTGTAAGTCATGTTTTGAGATGATTTGGGTCTTTATAAGTAGACCGCAAGTGTATGAAACATCGATGACGTGGCACATTTCTGCCTGTAACTTTTTGATATGAAGGTTAAGAGCTTTAATTTTTTTTAACCGAGAAGATACATTTCTTAGTGACATTTTTTGTATCTTTGTAATTTTTGATATCTGTTACAGTTTAGTCACAAAAAATAATATCCGACTCGAACGTAATCTGCTTTCCTGGCAACACGCATAATCTGGTTGGCTTATTATTTAGTAAAATAAGTGGCGAATAAAAATTTTTTTGCAAAAATTTATTAACGGCAAATAAACAAAAACTAAATTACTACAAATGTTCGATATGTCCGCCATTTTGTTGAATACAGAGAGCGATTCTGCGCAAGTAATTGAATTGCACTCTTTGCAAACTTTCTTCATTATTTCTAATTGATTGAGTGGCGTTTTGTATCCTAGCCCAAAGCTCATTCTCCGTGTTTATAGCAGTAGAATAGACGATGCCCTTGAGTGTTCCCCATAAAAACGAATCACAGATATTCAAATCTGGCGAGCGAGGAGGCCATTTTACAGGTGCGTCGTTTCCTCGGCCGATCCATTTATTAGGAAACTGTGCATGAAGATGATTCCTAACATTCAACGTAAAATGAGGTGGTGCTCCATCATGTAGAAACCACATGTCACGTCTTAGATCTAGTGGTAAGTCCTCCAATAAGCCTGGCAAAGTATTTTGTAAGAAATCTAAGTAATTCACTCCATTTAGTCGATTAGGTAAAACGACAGGACCTATGATGTTATTGCCGATTATACCTGCCCATACATTAATTCGGAACTCCTGCTGAAAACGGCCTTGTTTAAAAGCATGTGGATTTTGATCTGCATACACGTGTTCGTTGTGTAAATTTGTAACACCTCTCCTTGTGAAGCATGCTTCGTCGGTGAAGAGAATTTTGTTGTGAAAATAAATATCTCTAGCCCTTTTTCTGTGAATAAATCGGTAAAATGTGAGACGCGCATCGGGGTCTGCTGGTAAAAGTTCTTGTACTACTTGCAAATGATATGGATACAGGAGTTGCTCTTTAAAAATTTTATGAACAACATCTTTTGAGACTCCTAATTCACGAGACAAGCCACGAGTACTTTTTTGTGGATGAGCTCCTATTCTGTCTAGAACTTCTTCTTCCAAGTCAGGGTTTTGAACTACATGAGGGCGTCCACGATCAGCAGTCATTGGTTGAAATCTCCCAGTTTCCCGAAAACGCCTCTCAATGTTTGCAAATGTTTGTCGATTTGGTATACGACGATTAGGATATTTTTGCTGGTATACTGTGACACTCCTTCGACAATTTCCTTCGCAAAACCCGAGAACCAGCAACATATCAGTTTGTTCAGCGAAAGAGAAAGCCATTATTATCAATCGAAGATACAACCACAATTACACAATCAAAATGACAATAGTCAAAAACACTCAATAAAGAAACCGTAATCAAAGATCACAAAACGCACACTATCATTTCGTTTATGACAGCTGTAGAAAACTAAAGGCAATCGTTTTTACTAAATAACACATGGATCAATAAGTCCCGAGACTAACAATGAAAACAACATTTTTTTTGCAAAATTTTTTTTTATTCATCAACATAATCACCTTATAGGGTGATACAATGGTTCCAACGCTTTTCCAATTTTTCAATACCATGTTTATAAAAAAATTTATCTTTCGCTTCAAAATAAGCTTCAGTTTCAGCGATGACCTCCTCATTTGAGCCAAATCTTTTTCCCAGGAGCATTTTTTTAAGATCAGCAAAGAGCCAGTAGTCACTGGGGGCTAAATCTGGCGAATATGGGGGGTCGGGAAGCAGATCAAAACCCAATTCGTTCAATTTTGCCATTGTTTTCATCGACTTGTGGCAGGGTGCATTGTCTTGTTGAAAAAGGATTTTTTTTCTCTGCATGTGCGGTCGTTTTTTTGCGATTTCCTCCTTCAAACGCACCAGTAAGTCAATATAATAATCACTGTTGATCGATTTACCTTTTTCGAGGTAGTCAATGAAAATCACGCCATGTGTATCCCAAAAAACTGACGCCAGGACTTTGCCAGCTGACTGCTGCGTTTTCGGACGTTTCGGACGGCTTTCGCCAGCTGTGCGCCACTCAGATGACTGCCGCTTCGACTCTGGAGTGTAGTGATGTATCCATGTTTCGTCCATGGTCACGTAACGACGCAAGAAATCTTTTTTGTTGCGAGTAAATAGCGATAAACAGCTTTCTGAATCATCGACTCGTTGCTGTTTTTGTTCCATCGAGAGCAATCGCGGCACCCACTTGGAAAAAATCTTTTTCATGCTCAATTTTTCATGAAAGATAGTAAATACACTTTCATATGATATCTGTGTCATCTCAGCAATCTCACGGAGCTTCACTTTACGATCTTTCATTATAATTTTTGTCACTTCACTCACATTTTCCGGTGTAACGGCTTCCACAGGTCTACCCGAGCGTTCCGCGTCATTTGTGTCGGTACGACCACGTTTAAACTCGGCAAACCACCGACAAATCGTTGCTTTTGATGGACAAGAGTCCGGGTAACATTTTTCAATCCATTGTTTTGCTTGCGTGGTGTTTTTACCCATTAAAAAACAATGTTCTATCAGAACACGAAACTCGGTTTTTTCCATTGTTTAAACAAACTACAAAACGACTTTACTCCAACCTCGATAACTCAGCTGTTTCTGGTCCGATCGACTTAAAATTTTGACACGTTTCAAGCAAAGGTTAGTACTCTAGAAAGACGTGGTTACTGGTTTACTACGAGCGCCATCTATGGGTTAGTCTCGGGACTTATTGATCCATGTGTTAATAAGCCAACCAGATTATGCGTGTTGCCAGGAAAGCAGATTACGTTCGAGTCGGATATTATTTTTTGTGACTAAACTGTAACAGATATCAAAAATTACAAAGATACAAAAAATGTCACTAACAAATGTATCTTCTCGGGTAAAAAAAATTAAAGCTCTTAACCTTCATATCAAAAAGTTACAGGCAGAAATGTGCCACGTCATCGATGTTTCATACACTTGCGGTCTACTTATAAAAACCCAAATCATCTCAAAACACGACTTACACTTACTTGAAATGTTGTACCAAAAATAATTAAAATCGATCAAAGTGTTATGTTTTAATAAGAATTTTTTTGTTCTTTTCGAAAAACTTTAAAGCTGAATACCGGCGTAACGATGCGATTTTGGATATAGGTAAGTTTGGTTAAATCATCTTATTTTGATGCAAGGAGTTTGTGGTTAAGCCATGTCCAAGCATTTTGTAGATACCCTGTATATATATCTTTAGAGGAAATATGGGATAGATACTGCACTATTAGTAGTGCATCATCTTTTTGCAAACAGTTAATAATACTCCCCCTCCCTCCACGCTATACAAAAATAAACTACTTCACACCTCTTGTAATAGTGTAATAAAACGAATTAATTCCACACACATAACTTCTATAATGTTCAGTAATGCTTTCTTTATATACTACGTACCTACGTATGCACATATTGTGGTATATTATTTTGAGTAAATACGTCTATTCTTACTTATATATGTAAGGCCTTGAGGAATTACAATAAAAAATGACATAGTATCTAAACTGAGATTATATTTTTCTACTAGACTTCTTCTTCCAGTATGGAATGTAGTTAAACCATCACACATATTAGTTACTCCTGATGCTAATATATTAATAGCTATAATACAAAACACACAACCAACTGTTAAAGCTCCAGACTGAGCATTTGGACTAAGGTGGGCGCCAGAGTACATATGATACAGTTCAGATAACGTCAACTCTGTTATTGTGGTTTTAATAGCTCTCATCCAGCACTAAAAAATTTACAAGAAGGTAAGGTAGGTTAAATAAGTATGCAAATAAAAGTCTAAAATTATTGCAAATTTGTAGATGTAAATGTAAGAAAGACGAATTCCAATTTTTTTTCTCTTGCTATTTAAGTATTCAATTACCTATGATGCATTTTCAATACTTGCTTAGTTATATGATAACATTGTAGGAAATAAATCTGTAAAAGCTTTGTCTTTAAGCTATCCTAAAAATTCTCTTTCAGTTATTAATTAATTCACGATTAATTTATTAGTGATTTTCAATTAATTATAAATTTATATACAGCACAAAATGAAACATTCCATGTAATGCAATACATTATACAATACATATAATTATATATATATATATATATATATATATATATATATATATATATATATATGTGTGTGTGTGTGTGTGTGTGTGTGTGTGTGTGTGTGTGTGTGTGTAGTAATTATTTTCCATAGAAAAATCCAATTAGTTGTTGACAAAATCTGTTATAAGTATTCTACTTTTGTGGTATCGTGTGGGTTTTTATTTGAAATACATACATATTAAGTAAGAAAAAACCAAGTATGTTCTAACATTGTCTTATGGTTGTAGGTGAAATTTAATTAACTTCTGACATTTTGTTTGAACGTTGGCAGTATAAATAAAGTGAAAAGAACTAAATAGATCTGAATTTTGGCTGATATGTAACAAACTTTAGGTAACAATATTTTTCGAGCAACAGTTTGTTGCTAGATTGGGCAATGTAAACGTGACGATGCATGCGACTGGGACCAAAAACTTTAACAATTGCGTAGATGAGCGATAAAGTTAATGATATCATTTTAAATAATTGAACAATTGACATAAAGGAGATATTAGGATAATAACACATCGACTATGATTATTTCAAACCAGGTTGTTTTTTTGCGAAAATTCTTGCGGTTGAGAAAATTTTGATTCACATTTGTTCTTGAATAGAAACGACAATCGCAATATTGGATAGATGTATACACAATATTAGCCTTCTCCTAGAGAAAGTCAAAACATCTACATTGTTGGTTGAAGTAATGGTTACGATTTCTTTTAGGATTCGAATAAAATGATTTTCAGTCCCACAAAGGATGAAACGATTAATGTATTATATTATGCCGCTATACTAGACAAATTAAAGAAATCGATTTCTGAAAAACGCCACTCTGTTTAGTTTAAATCGGAGGAAAAATTAATTGCAGCAGTATTTTGAAGATCATGATGAAGATTTTTACATCATGAATTAAAGACGATCTTCATCATAGACAGATGGTCTTCCTGAACATTGAGAAACGTTTATGTCAAAATAGTCGCTTTTAAATAGAGAAGACTACTTTCGTGCTATATTCTTACATCTTTTGCGTAAACAGCACGAATAATTCTAGCGGTTTCCGATGCATTAACACCTCTGTTGAACCCGAACAGAAAAATATATCGGAAATGCTCACTTTTTCTATTTGACGAGTGATAGCATTTGTATAAGACGGTACAAACAAATAAATAAGTAACAGTAATGATATCAACAATTAATAATTGGATATTTAATAGCTTTCCACAACTTGTATTTTAAGTAGTAGAAGAACTCTATTGTCCGTTAGCATGGTGACACTGCTAGTGCTCCATACCGGTCCTTTCTTTGTAGTATTTTATCTTCAAGTGTCCATCATCATCAGCTCGAGCTGAACTATATCAGAAATCGATTCGATTTTGACAAATCTCTAGACTAGTGACCGATCCAACAGGGACTAATAACTTTTAATATTGAAGTATCCGGCCGTATTATAAAAATAGATTAGAACACCTATTTCTACTTTGAACTATTGAAATTAAAAAGGAATTTTATAGAAAATTAACAGAGTCGTTCAGTAGGACATTAAATAAAATGAAATTCTGTTTTGTGACTTTAGTGCAAGAGAAAAACACGGCGAAGAAATTGACCTAAAAATACACTACTTTGATAGAACCTACTAAAATCACATCAGTGTATCACTTATCATATTTTCGATAGGAAAGTTAGAAAAAGTGCTGTCTGAATTTAATCATTATTTACTAAAAACTTCTTTATATTAACGACTGATCTACTCTTCTATTCTACAACGGACTTTAAATAACGACAACATACAAATAATGTATTAAATATAAAGTAACTTTCAAAATGAATCGGCAATTTGTAAAAAAGTACTTTTCAAGCAATGCCTAAAAGAAACATATTGTATGAAGTAATATTTACATATACTAACTGAAACAATATTAAAGGGAAAGGAAAGAATGAAAGAATACAGTGGGATGATCAGAATTATTTAGTAGATGGCTAAATGCACGTAGTTCTCAGGAGAGAAAATATATAGAAGATGTGATCAAGAATAAGTAGTCAAGACAAAGACTAGGAGAAGACATGTATTGATATTAGCAATTCATTAGATAGCCTTACATTCAGAAAAACTTGGGCAACTTTTAAAAAACTGAATTGGTAGAAATAAAATTAAAAGACATTAAAAACAATATAATCCATAGACCTTGTCAATATCATTTACACAAAATGGTGTTCTACTGAAGATAAGAAACTAAGTTATAATAAAAAAAACTAAATGCTGTAACCAGAGAAAAATAATGTACTAATTACTTTAGTTGATGCTATTGAAGTGCTTATAGAAAATACATTTTATAGAATTACCATGTATATACATACATAAATTTCAACTCAAACCATTAGTTTTACTAAAAAAATGTTGTGAAATAGGTATTTTGAATACACTAAACAGATCAAATCAATCAACGTTTTTAATTCCAACATTAATTCTATTAAAGTTATCTTTATTTGGATTAGTCTGACATTATTTTAACAATTGACAAAATAAAAACTAATTTAACGATCGTTCACCATAAAAAATGTACTACATCGTTTCTCCATTTACTTTAAATAAGCAATTTTTAATTGAAGTTTTTAGTTTACTGTTTTGTTTTTTTTTGTGCTACTTGTAATAAAAATACTTGAAAATATTTTTTACCTGTATTTGGTAAAATTCTCTAACATTGACTTTTAATAAATTGGATAATCCTTTTACTGAACCTTGTTTGAATACCAAAAAAAGAAACATTACAACAAGTCCAACGGCGTATGCATAAAAGAATGCTCGTATTATCTAAAAATATAAGAGAAGATTAATGCAAACTTTGCTTAAAGATATATTTAGAAAACATCAGAATGGAAATTAAGGTTTATTTTTGAGAGCGAATATATATTCTCCTGTTCCGTTTTATTTGTTCTTTCGATCTATGTATTTTCTAATACAATTCTTATGAGAAATTTCATCTTTTGATTGTTGTTAAATTTATTTAGATTTTGTTCAATATCATAAATGTAAATGTATATGTCACAACTTAGATATTCGAAATGATTTACTTGGATTTTATCGTTTAGCACTATTTCCGATTTTATTGGTTGTGTTCCTATAAAAGCCATTACTTTACTTTATTTCTATTACATTATATTGTAAGTATAGTTCCTGTGATTTGTATATATTTAAAATAATAAAATTGCTAAATTGTCAACATATAAAATTACCTTGAGAAAGGTATCTTTATCTACGTACATTTCTTTTCTGTAGGTATTTTTCCACTCATAGATTACTATATGTATTAAACAGTCGGGTTTTTACATTGCTTGTTGCTTGTTTACCGGCTTATTTATATTAAATGACGTCGGTAATCTAGATCATACACTATGTTCAAAGATTTTTTTTGTTTATTCTATCAAACACGTTTTCAAAATCTATGAATGCTAAGTAAGCTTCTTTTTTAAAGCCTGTTGTGAGATGAAGATCCAGTCATTTGCGGATCGGTATTTTCTAAAATCCATCGTTCCTCCCGTAATTACTTTCAGTATATTATTTAATATATTTACATATATTTTGTAAGCTCAATCTAATAGGTTTATACCACTATAGCTCCTACACTGATTTTATTACCTTACTTTAAATATTGAGATCACTTTTACTGTCTTCCATTCATCTGATATTATTTTGGTGTATTATTTTTATTTAAAAACAGATGATTATTATCTGCTTCTGGGTTTCCGGGCTGGAACCGCGTCACTAGTATATCTGCCGACGTTTCGTACCCATTTGTATGGGACATCTTCAGGGCTGAACTACTGCACTGCACAGTTTTAGTGCAGTAGTTCAGCCCTGAAGATGTCCCATACAAATGGGTACGAAACGTCGGCAGATATACTAGTGACGCGGTTCCAGCCCGGAAACCCAGAAGCAGATAGCATGGACCACGACCGCGGAAGTCTACGTACCAAATTAGATGATTATTATTTTCTTGTATTGCTCGTCTGTTAGATTTATTTGAAATACTTAATTTTTCTTATATATTATACGAGGGACGATATAAGATATTTGCAAACCATTGATATTTAAGAAAATCGTATTTGCTAGAAAATATCGAATATATTTAAATTAATAAAATTGGTGCTCGTCTCTTCAACACTGAAAGTGATATAATAATGATGTATTCAGACAAATGAGAATATTTTTTAAGTCTAATTCTTATTGTAATGTATGTATACATCATATATATCACAATTATACCATAAATGTATTTCTTAAGTAATAGAGATAATATAATGTTGGAACGTCTTTAACTTTATATTTAGTATATATTACCTTTTGGTGTGTCGAATAAAATACAGATATAATGCCAAATGTAAGTCCCCATGTTACCAATAACGCTACAGTCCTCGGTATACTAGGGATCTCATAAACGTCTAAATCTTCCAACATAAGCGTAGGGTCATTCATGTAAACATACCTTAATTAATTTGTTATAATTGGAACTAATTCAAAATTGAATAATTTACCTCCAATACAGATATGAGCTATGATAAGACTCGTTTGTATCAAGAGTGTTGTTAATACCATTTGGTATTTTATTTATAGAACATATATTTTTATATTCTTCAGGACAAACACTCCAAGGTAAAACACTTTGGAATGTTAACAAAAAATACATCAGCTTGTCTGTCATTGTGAACCCACTTCTTACAGTATCCAGTAATACACACAGCAAATAGGCATGTGATATTCCTCTGGCAAGAGGTACGCAATATTTAAAATAAAACATTCCCATTTGCGTATATTGGCCAAGAATTATTAACATATACATCACTGGCATTCCAAAAAATAAATAACATATTAAATATTGTATGATATTCGTACCTAAAAATTAAACTTCGCGAAATTTTTAAAAGAAAATATATGTTGGAAATAATCAACCATCAGCATCCTCTACTTTTACGAATGCGCTACAAGTATATGTTGAAATGCAATAGCATAGCGTTGAAATAATAAAATGCCAATTCGAATTCCATTTTGTTTTGCTATATGTTTTCTCCTGAAAAAAGGAGGAATGTATTAAGTTATTCGGAATACAAAGAAAAAGTTACTTGGAATCTTGTGAAAATTGTAGAAAAAGAAGAATGTGAATCCGATTCAAGGCTTGGAGATGATAATGCCGGTGGAAGTATTGGTAATTCTGTCATAATCTTCGTATTTCAATTCCAAGTATATTTATATAACATTAATTAGTTATGTTCTTCATAATAATGCTTGCGATTCCTATGCTAGTTGTAGGATAAACATATCCACAATTAAATCCGGTTGTCAAATTTGACAATACTTCAAGCGCACATACGCCTTGGAATGGCTGACAATATTATTGTTATTTCTAATGTTTTTTCCCCTAAACTTAGCGTGAATATATGATCAACAATAAAAATTTATATACCGTGAATATATTTTATAATGCAACATGCACATACATACATACACTAGTTGCTAGAGTAACGTAATAATGAAATGACAGCAATGTATTTTAGCGTGTATTTTATTTAGCAACATAGGATGTGAAATACAGTAGTTGAACAAAATTTAAAAACTAATTTAACAAATTTTCAAAAATGTCACCATTGACGGCCAGACAGTCTCCTAAGCGATTGTAGAATTCATTTATTGTATTTTGTATCTGCTCTGGAGTTATTTCTCTTGCAGCAACTCGTATTCTATTTTTTAATTGGTCAATATTGTTTAGAGGTTCTCCATGAAAAACTTTATTTCTGATAGATGACCAAAGAAAGAAATCGTTTGGAGACAGGTCTGGTGACCTTGCGGACCATTCTACTTCTCCTCCACGGCCTATCCAACGGTTTGGAAATCTTTGGTTGAAAAATGTTCTAACCATATGAGAATTATGTGCCGGCGCGCCATCATGCTGGTACCAAATCTCACCATCAATATTTAATGCGTGGAGGGCTGGCATAACTCTGTACTCAAGCAATTCTAAATATTTTTCTCCTGTAAGAGTACCCTCAATAAAAAAACGGTCCTACAATATGGTGTCCAATCAACCCAGTCCAAACATTGACTTTCTGTGGCCGCTGAGTCCTTGTGATATGATATCTATGCAAATTTTGTCTACTCCAGTAGCGGCAGTTCTGTGAATTTACTTCACCATTTACATAAAATGTTGCTTCATCTGTAAAGCAAATTCTGCGTAGTAAAGTATCATCATTATGAAGCTTATCCAACATGATTTCACAAAAGTTACTTCTTCTTTCTGCATCATTCGCAATTAGTTCCTGATGGTTTTGAAAATGATACTACTTAAAATGTTCTCGTTTTAGTAGCTTATGCACGGAAGATTTGCTTACATTTGTAGTTTGTGCTAAAGCTCTTGTGGAGAGCATATTATTATTTTCGATTGTTTGTAGAATTTCATCTCTTTTGGCGTCAGTAATAACATATCTTGGCCTATTCTTTTTTTTATGATTAGGAACGATGCATCCATTATTTTTATACTTCTGTACTAACCTACTTATTGTAGTTGGACTCGGTCTTGGACGGTCAGGATATGTAATTTGAAACAAATCTGCTACTCTCCTCAAACTCATATTCGAGTTATACCAGTTCACTAATAACAGTTTTTCTTCTACACTATACATACCTCAAAAATAGAGTAACTTATTTTGACATCCTATGTTGCAAAATAAAATACACGCTAAAATACATTGCTGTCATTTCATTATTACGTTACTCTAGCAACTAGTGTATGTATGTGCATGTTGCATTATAAAATATATTCACGGTATAACAATCTCTTTAGCGTTCTCCATTTAGCGGGAAGTAATGCCAATTTATTGCTTTTAAATAAATATTAAATATTTTCGAATGTCAATTAAAAAATTACATTCAAATAATTGTCAGAAAATTTTTGTTAAAAAAGGCTAATATAAAATATTAAAAAACACCACTGACATAAACGAAGACTTTTGTTAACTAACAATATTAAAAATTAACTGGTTAACGTTTATTTTAAATTTTCTACAACTTAAAATAATTCGTATCAAAGATCTGTTTAGGTGTTTCGTGATTTCGTGTAAATGCGTTAGAAACTTTCTGTTAAAAGATAATAGTAATAGTATAACTTTTTATGTATATATGATGCGCGAATACATATGACACTGTAACAAACCAATAATGGGTAGTCTGCTCTTCTTTTTTTATAAATACATACCGAGAATTATTTATTTATATTATCGGAGCAAGAATCTGAAAACTTTCACTGATAGTTTCAGTTTCTAAAAGGAAGTCCGCTGTTGGAAAGTGGATACAAGAAAAGAGTAAACTAAATAAAGCAAACGATGTGTAAAGCCTTCAAAATAAATTAATTGTCAAAAATACGAGAGTCTGTTTTGATATTTCCGGACAAGTATGAGAATAAAAGACGAGCAACTACCAAGACATAATTTTCCGATTTATTTCTATTTCTTTTGAGTACAAATATATGCCATATTAATAACAGCATCAATCTGTTGTAAACATTTTTATGATACACCGAGGAGTGTCTTCTCACAGTTTTTAAAGTACGCAAAAACCTTTGACCTCACTCGCGATCGACACGTGGATTTTCCACAACGACAATGTTTTGGCTCATAGCTTAAACTTACTGTACTAAGTATTTATCAGGAATCGATCAAAGGTACTAGGACATCCACTCTACAGTACAGATCTCACGCTACGCGAATTTTCGATGTTTCCTAATCTGAGGAGAACAAGTCAAAAGAGAGCAAGTCTTCAAACTATAAGAATGTTCTTAGGGTAGGGAACAAACGTTCCAGTTTTCAGAAGGAACATGGAGTTTTATTGCAAAACTTTTGCAGTTCCCTTTATTATTTTTTAAATTGTAGTCTTTCGAACTACAATATGATCTTGTGTATACAAATACCTACTCAATTTTTTGCAGGAAAATATCAAAATAATCTAGGGATTATGGAAGGAGAGTAGTAAAAATTTGTTTTCGATTAGTTCATCATACAGTTACTTTATTCTTTTGAAACAACTCTATTACTCTACTAGATACAAAAAATGAAGTTATCTTCATGACAATACTGTCAACGATTTTGCTTGGATATTATTATCACGACAAATTACTTACTAACTAGATATTAGTGTTAGAAAGTCTTTTTTTCGTGAGATGATGATGAAAAATATAAGGGTGATAAATTATTTTTTCTAACGAAATATCATCTCATTATTCTTGGGTTTTATATCTAATACAATATTCTAGCAAGAAGGACCAACAAAAATTTATCATGTGCGTCAGTATTCTTTTCTTTATTAACTCCTCTGTACATATAATCTACCGTTTCTTATTAAGAAGCATGCTATTTAACTATTTTTAATTCTGTCACAGGATTAGGGGAGTCCCAATGAAGCAATATTCTTAAAAATATGCACTAATTGTCACTAATATTAAAAGCTAACGACTCACGAATAATTAATTAAACCTTGTTAACAGATCTTTAGGTTTGAAATGTTCTTGTTACTACTGTTTTATCTATGACCTTTTAACAAACACGTTTGCATTCAATCTTTGAATTACACTTTTTTACTAGCATAATTTGTAAATCACGATAGCTAAATTAGTCGAGAACATATCATGGTGCGTCAATTATATAAACGATCTTATTCTGGAATCATTGAATTATGTTAATGCTAGAATTTCTTCTTCTTCAAGGGTGTATGTCGTATATTCACCTTAGTATAATTATATACACTCATTGTCGTTTGAAAATTATATTTCTGTTTAACAGCCAATACATTTTGCTAAACTGTAGGTTAAATCGATTATTCTTACTACAAATATATGCATATATTTCTCTAATTTAATTCTATTTATTGCAATAATATAACTTATTCGGTTTGTTCGTGAACATTATATGAAACGATAGTCTCATTAGTTTTCATTTCACTTACTTCAAGCTATTTTTCGATTCCATTTATATATTTTTTTCTAGATGTTCAGGATTTATATGAAAGAATAATATGGTGATATCATTTGCAAATGTGGTTAATTTTGTCATTCTAGTCATTGACATATCAACTATTTTAGGAAGGTATAAATGTAGGGCCAAGTAAAACTCCGCTGTGGTACACCACACAAACTAATTGTTAATTAGAACAATCGTTGCGAAAGTTAATAGAGAAGTATACGGCTTTAGTATTTCATAGATTTGTTGGAAAAATATTTTTTAGGAAGGCAGATCCACATATCTGATTAAATGCGAAATATTTAGAAAGGTTTTATTGGCTTCGTCTCGAGGTTTGTATCTTAGGTCCTCTTTTATTTGTAACTTACGTTAATGGTATAAAGGGATGTAATATATCAAAGATGAGGCGTTAACAACAGTTACAATGTATTTTAACATACGATGAAAAGATTAGCTTAAATTTGTACATGCGAAACATTCTCGATTTTTTAAAAGCCTTGGGCCTTTGTAAGATTGCGTATGAATTTTGTCACACACAAAACAAATTGTAGCCATTATCTTATCCGCTGATGTAAATGTTTTGATATCCTTTAAGAGAAGACTACCATGATGGTGCCTACTGTTGTGTTACCGTTTATGTTCAGAAATATAGTGGTGAAGCTTGAGAATCATAACAAATTTCCCAAGAAACTAATTTGGTTCTTGTTAATACTTTAAATTATCGCTTGAATTTTACATTCATGCAAAATATTGGTGGGCGTATTATCTTCGCCATGGTGCTAGTCATCAACAAATGCTGACTTCGACACATTTATTTCTTTAAAAAATAAATAAATCATTTCATGATTACGAGTTTATGTATTCAAGGACTTTCCGTTTGGACATTTTATCCAGACTGCTATAATTTTCAAATTAACCAAATTTCTCCTGTCACGATAGATAAAATGGCGGAATAAAATATAATATAAAATTATCCCGAAAGATTGCATTAATAGTCAAGTCTCACTTCTTCATGCGTTACTGTCATAATGACATTTATTTTTGTTTCGTGGTATATGTATGATTGACAATATTATATTTATCATTTAATAAATGGATGATGATCATGAATTTCCGAAAATAAATGCTAAAGAAGTAAATTCGCTTTTAACCACTGTAGCAGGTACCTAATTTGTAATTTAAATTATAACTATGTATACTATGGAATGCTTGTTTCAGCGACTCTTGGTGTAACATTATTAATAGTTTGCTGTTGTTGTGGTCGGTCGCAAAGGTAATCTTACAAAAAGAATATATATTCTTTTCAATACGTTGAAGAAAATGCTTTCTTTATTTACATAACTGATATATACATTTTAATACTTTTAGTTAATGTTCTGCAATGTGTGTAAGCAAAATTCTTTACGACAGAGTGTTAAATTTACTTTTGGAGCAGTTTTTAAGGACGTACATTATTTGCGTAGTGCATCTTATTATTTTAATTAAACATATGTATGTTTCAGATTTTAAAACGACTTGTGGGTAGGAGCGACTTTTAAACGATTGATAATTAATCTATGTATTACATCAACTTTAGAAGGGGTTTGTTAGATTATGCAATTAATTATATCAAATAGATACCCCAGTTTATAATACTAAAACTATGCACTTATTAAATTGATGTTATTCAGATACATATAGGAAGAAAATATAAAAAAATAATTTTTTAAAAAAATGTTTTTTATTATCTCACTTTTCGCAAAAACCAAAGGACTTTTTCAGAAATTTATTCTTTAATATTATATAAAATATTAGTAACCCTCGTAGGTTATACTGTGATTTATAACTAGAGCGGCGACGAAAGTGGCAATACCATAGGCGGTACGGTAGAACGGGTAATTGGTGCGCAGTGAATGAGATCATTCACATCGAATACAATACGGTTCACGGTTGGTGTTTAAGTGTAAATTATAAACTGCGGCGAAAGTGTCCGTAGCAGTGCTGTGTCTAGACTTATTCTTACACAATTAGTGCTTACCTAGTAATATGTAATTTCATAACCCTGGTAATGTGTTGTGGAAGTAACTGTACATCTGCATCATTGCATACGTCTCTACGGTTGCTTCTGTAAATGACGTCCTTCGCGACGAGAAAATGTTTTTGTATAGAGAAAAAGATCGTTCGGCGTCTATTGATGTAATTTTGGCAGAAAGAAGCTGTTGTTCAAAATCATTCCAGGGCTCACTATTTGCACATTTGTCATAAATAGTTCGTAAAACATGCAAGTCCGGATTCTTTTTTAAAACACTTAATAATTTATGATGAGCTCGTACACCAGCAGCGTCAGTTAAACTATGCAAATGAGCGGTCACATTTTGCACTATGCATAGTGATGCGTCTAAGGGCAGCGAATCGTTTTCGTTTTGAAGTTTTGTAATTGCTTCTACTAATGGCTGGTAATTGTTATATATTGTATGCAGATCTTCCAGAATTTGGGGATTTTCAAATTGATGTTGACTGTCTCTGATTGCTTGGGATTCGGTTGGCCTAAATTTTGATATAACGGATTTAACTTTGTGAAAATTCTTATGGTAATAAAAAGCTGCATTTAGCCACGTGCCCCATCGTGTAACAATGGGTTCCGGTGGCTCCGAAATATCTGGACAAGTTTTATGAAATTCTTTAAGTCGTTTAGGGGATTTAAGAGACACTTTTTTGGTGGATCCAATCAAATGATCAACGTTTTTATAACTACTTCTAACATTTTCAGCAACTAAATGAAGAGCATGGAGTACACAAGTTATGTGTATTAATTTAGGAAAAGTTACTTTTAGTAAACGTCCGAGTAGTAACATAGTAGCAGCACCATCTGTTACAAGCATGCAGAGTTGAGTACTATGAATGTGAAATTTCTTTAAGGTTTTCATTATTATTTGCCGAATATTTGCCGCAGTACATGCTTGTATACGTTTACAGGCTAACAAATAGGGCTGTGAAAATATGTTGGCTGATAAAATACGTATAATTACGTTTATTATACTATTTTTTTTTAAATCAGTAGTCTCATCTACAGTAATCCACACATTTTTATTATGCAATTCTCTTCTTGCTATATTTTCAAGCCTCTCTCTTAAACGCGGCAAATGTTTCTGTAAAGTTCTTCTTGCAGGTAATTTATAATTTGGCAGATATTTATTCCAGAACAGTTGAAAAGGGCGTTTGCTGATTAAACGAAGCGGCAAATTACATGCAGTCAACATAAATAAAAAATCATAAAGGAATGTTGCATAAGGTATTTCATTTCTTTTGTTCAGTTTATGTATTGCACTGTTCACATGTTTTTTACAATTGTCTTTCTTCCGTATTATAAGTCACTTATTACAAACCAAACACAATACTGCACATCCATCATACTTTAAATCGGGAAATTCTGCTATGTATTTTCTAACCGACGTAGCAAACGGCACAGACTTTCGCGACATGTTTGTGTGAAGTTATTATAAACGCTAACCATGAACCGTATTGTATTTGATGTGAATGATCTCATTCACTGCGCACCAATTGCCCGTTCTACCATACCGCCTATGGTATTGCCACTTTCGTCGCCGCTCTAATTTATAACTGTGCGAGGTTCCTAATAACAATTTTTATTTAAATGCACTGCACGATTGAACGTATCCAACTATTATGTTAATTAGTTATGTTTATTTTTTACATCTCTCATTAATTAAAACATCTAACGTTTATAGATATTTTGTTTTGTTTCTTGTACTTTCAAGTACTTGTATTTTTTTAAAATTTTTTTAGTAGAATATTGTCTATCGTTTTATTTTTAATTTGTGTTGCTGCTGCAACCAATATAACATTAATATCACGAACTTGCCTACAAAAGCTTGCCTATTATTTTTAACACATGAATTTTCAGGTTGTTTTTTCAACTCTACCGCATTGGCAACGTCTATATTGAATAAAAATTTTTTTCCAGCAAATTTTTTGTTTTTCCTGCTAAACGATAAACAAAAAAAATTATCCACTTTAAAAAGATGGCGATTTTAGTCGAGGTGTTCGCCTCCAGCGGCCACATAGAATTGCAAACGAGATTCGTCTATAGACGTACGCACTGTTTCTAGCGTTATTTTTGATTTGAATAATATTTTTTGTAAGTCATTTCTTGTGGAATATCTCATTAGAGGCTTCAAGTTAGACACATTATTCTCCAGTCGTAATTTCTTCCCCCAGAGGCCTCACCGGCTTTTCACAGAATTTTAGTACACTCAGGTCGATATTGACTTCTAAGAAACTTCGAGCATACATTTTGCCATTGTGTCGATTAAGTATTTCCTCTGTAGTAAAAATTCTTCGTCCAAGAATAAGATTTTGCCCTAATGACTTCTTCATTATTTTGATTTTTATGGTTTTTCAAGACAGGTGTTTACTAGTTAAGTAGTTGCCCTATGTGTAAGCCTTCATATCTAAATCTTCCTTATTCATGTCAGAAATTGTTCTGGGTCCGACGTAAATTTCATAGTAGCTTTCGGGTGATTTTTGTACGAACCGCTACCACATTAGTAACACATACAGTGTGCGATCGAGTCGGTAAGAACACAATCAATGATATCACTAGTGTTTTTTAAACTAGCAATGGTACTTGAATTTGATGGAGCCTGTGGTTGATTGACTTGATCAATAAGGTTGATATATAACCCCATTTCCACAATTAACTATTTGTAAAATTCTGTATACGCATTTCGACAACTAAGTTGTCATCATCAGCAGATAATTTCAAAGTGTCGCACCTGGTAAAACACGGCGAAAACCAAGATGTGCACATCTTGGTTTTCATCGGTGCGGATCGCGTACGGAGTTTATTTTTCGTACAATTTTTTCGCCGTGTTTTACCGGGTGCGACACTTTGAAATTATCTGCTGATGATGACAACTTAGTTGTCGAAATGCGTATACAGAATTTTACAAATAGTTAATTGTGGAAAAGGGGTTATATATCAACCTTATTGATCTAGCAATGGTACAAAATATAAAATTTTTCTTTAATATTAAGGTGTAAAAGAAGAGTTAAAATTTATTGTGCATTCTTTACCCATTTCTAAAATGCAATGATAGCACTGCGAATATGGTATTCGAAACCCACCATAGTATAAATGGTGATAACTGGGTGTCTCAATGACACGTTACATTCACCCCAACAAACTTTCCGATTCATAATTTCGTTCAGTCTAGGAACATTGCTAGTATTTATGGCTTAACTGTGTATATAAAAGACTCACTTTCTTACATCACTTATTACGTCGTTGTTTATTGTTGTTATGTTTTAGGAAATATAATAACTTTTGATTAGAAATTGTTTTATATCAAAAACTAGATTATATATATATATTGTTGGGTACAAAAAGCGATTATCTAATTTTCGATACTAAACAATTTCTATATTTTTCTCCATTTACTTACGATACTGATGTTGCTTGGAAACACCCCGAACACGATAGCGCGAGGTGGCTGAAAATAAGTTGGATATGCAGAGAAAATAGTAATTATTTCCTGATTACATAAATATTAAAACGAAAAAATTATTTATTAACTTCAAAATATAGTATATTCTGCTCATTCTGATGATATTTTGATACATAAATTAAATTCCAATTCCATAATTAGTATTATATACATGTAATCTAGCATTATTTTGTTGAAATAAGACTCCTTGAGATTTTCAAAACAATGGTCATATTATTTATTACTTTGCTAATGCAGCTTCTTGACTTTTACAACCAAATGCACACTATGCCTTCGCTCCGTACAATTTGTTCATTTTTGGTCGTTCTCTCAGTCTAAATCAAACTTTTTTTAATATTTACAAACATAAACGAAGTCAACTACAAATTAAAATGTTTCGGCTGATTACCTATCTCGGTAAAAAGTGAGAGTCGTCTACTAGCACCCTAGCGTTACATTCTATTTCAACATCTGTTAGTCATGGGTGAAATTTAGTAAATTTCTGACATTTAATTTGAAATGTGTAGCAGTATGAGTCAAATGTCTTAATGAAAAGTTTTAAGAGGTATAAACTCGCAATTCGTGGTGCAATTCAATATTTATTTTATAAAAGACTAAACACCCCTGAAATTTAGGCTCGTATGTACCATACTTAGGGTGACATTGCTCCTTTGAAAATAATACTTTACCCCTGGATTTATGACACTTAAACGAGGTCGATATGAACATCGAATATGATAGGAGAACGGCAAGTCAGATTCTATCTGATACTAGTAGTGAATTTCATTTTCCAAAAAAGTTGTATGATAAGTTTCAAATCTTTCTAATATTATTGAGTCATTTACAAATTCAAATTTTAAATTTTCGTTAATTAAAAAATCTCGGCCTAATGTACATGAATGAATAAATAATCTAATAAAAATAAGAAAATTGTAAAATGTTCAAATAAACACATGCCTTTTTCTTCTAATAGTACCAGTGTAGAAAATTGTAGTAAAAGCTTTTAATGCATATATAATTGCTTTCCGCAATTATATATGCATTTAAAAGCGTAAATATTAAATTATTCCGGAAAATATACCAGTCAATATCAAACAACCAGGTGGTTGCATAGTGACGAGTCGATGCATTGCTGGTCAATGAACCCAGGTCAGGAGCCGATTACCCAGAATAAAAGAAAAGTCCTGAACTTTACTTTGATAATTCATGAAGGTAAATTTAAAACAAGGTTTCTTGCAATCCTAAACATTTACTATAAAACACTATTCAGTTAACATACATCATTGAATTAATGTGGTAAACTAATTTGTTTCGATTGTTAATAATAACACATGTTATTGCAGACAGCATTAAAATGTATTTTGGTTTACATCTAATTAAAGAAAATAAGTTATTGTTAAAGAATTGTGATTGAAGAAAAAAAATTAAATTTAATTTTCATGTTATACGAGGATAATATTATTACGTGAGTCTCGAAATGAAATAAATGAGTTAGTTAGTTTTTTTTTTATGTAAGGAACTATATAGTCCCTTTCAACTTCAATGTAGTTGGACCAAAGATCCTCAAAATGCTGCACTTTTGATGTGTTCCGTATAACAAGGTTCTCGTCCAGTAGAAGCTACTTTCCAGCGAAGAAATATTTGATTTTCTAGATTAAGTGAAATTCACTAGCTAGGTCTGGGAAACAAATAAAATAAATCAAAAATAACTACTGGTGATTGAAGAGAACTACTTGTGGGTCATTCTAAGTTATTTTTCAGAAATTGCTTTCTTTCCTCAGCTGTTACAGTAAAAAGGCATAATTAATGATTTAACTCTTTGCAAGATAGTCTATAAAAATTATGCTTTAGAATTTAAAAAATCGTGTCCATTATCTTTCCCAGTAATGAAAATATTTTAGCTTTCTTTGCGAAAGGACAACCAAGATATATTCACGGTTCAATCTGTCATTTTGGGTTTCATTCTGATGAAACAGAAGAAAAAAATATTCTTGAATGAAGAAGTAATACATAAAAATAACTCGGAGTGCAGTCCGTGTATAGTTTTAGTAAAAAAAGAATTCAAAAACAAGAATGTGTATAGATACCATATATAAAAATACTATTGGGGATAGGTTATCTTTGCTCTTAATTAATGATCATCTCGTGAAATTACGAGACAAAAATATTTCACAAAATTGGATGTGAGAAATGGTTTTCGGCATGTTTATATTCATGAAAAGTCTGTCAAATATACACCGTTTATGTCGCCATTTGGTTAATAAGAATATTTGAAAATGCATTTTGGTATTTGCAATGGACGAAGTATCCACATCCACTTTTGACTTTTGAACAAAATTTATTAACATTAGAAAAAGTTTTTAAAATCGTTACTGAAAATCTTATCTTTTCCGAAAACTGTTAAAGAGTTACATAACTTTTTGAGTTTAAGTAGCTACTTTTGGCGTTTCGTAAAAGATTATTTTTTAATCGATTAGGTACTAAGGTTTATTTAGGAAATATGACATATTTCAATTTATAGAATGAGAGCTTATTTCATTTAATCAATTAAAATGTATGTTAGAATTATATTGTGATGCTAGTGAAATGGGCCTTGGTTCAGATTTAATCCAAGCTAAATTTTATTCCCCGGACCTTGAAACCTTAACCATAATATACTCAATTGAAAGATTTAGAACTCATTTGCAAGGAATACATTTTAAAATTACAACTGACAATTATAGCTTTAAATTAATTCTATCTAAAAAATAAAAATATCCTAGATTGCACAATGGGCTTTGGCAAGACAAAACTTTGACTATACATTAGACCAGGTATGGGAAACCTTGGACATGTTGTGGGCCAAACTTCAATGTGCAAATATGTACGTTCGCGGGCTGCGTTTAAAAGTAGTGCATTTTAAAGTAGTCTTCATAATTTTTAGCGATAGATATCAGACATGAAATAATACGACAATGTCTCGCGGGCCGGATCAAATCTTACAGCGGGTCGGATGTTGGCCACATATGCATTAGAGTATCGAAGAAATGACAAAATATGTTACGCAAATGCATTAAGTAGATGCGTAAATATATTAATAGGGGGCAATACTTTAGAACATAACTTGGCAGCAAAATAAACTGAGGACAAAGAAATATAATTAATTAAACAGCCGCTATTTGCCTAAGTATGAATTACAAAACAGTTTAGTATACAGAAGAGTTTATTTAATTTATGTATCAAATAGCATGCAAAATAATACTACTATCTTGTTACGATGACTTAGCTCATCAAGGTGTTTGGAATGTACCACTTATTCACCAGAGTATGAAAAACCGAAAGCAAAATTACATAGTACCCCTAAAGGAAAATTACTTTTCCAACATTTACACATAGATCATTATTGTTTATTACCAAAATCTACACCACGTAAAAAGTTTTTGTTTGCGGTAATCGATGGTTTTACCAAATTTATTAAACTATATCGATCCAAGACCACAAATTCAGATGAAGTTGTTTTACATTTATCAAATTACCAATTACGGTAAACCTATACAAATTGTACCTGATAGACAAGCTGCATTCACTTCAGCTAAATTTCGTAAAAACTCGAAAGACTAGACATACTTGATATATTCTCATTGCCACCCGATGTTCTCGTGGAAATCAGCAACTTGAAAGAATGACAGATGCAGAGAAACGGAATAAAATTCTAGCTCAAGTCAAATTGCTTTAAACAATACAATTAATCGATCAATTGGGGAGACACCCTCAAAAATTTTATTTGGTGTACATCAGACTGAAATAACAGAAGAGCCATTGAGACGGTTGGTAACAAAAGAGGGCGCGGAAAAAGATTTAGAAGATAATAAGAGAAAAAGCTTCAGGAAAAATGCAAAATACTAGTGATGTTAATCGAAAATATAATAAAATGATTTTGTTGCGATTAAAAATATTGATACAACACCAGGTATTTCGAAAAAAGTAATTCTGAAGTTTAAACGCCCAAAAGAGATTTGAGAATGGCCATTACATTGTTAAAGATGTGACGACCATTAAGTTAGTATAACAAAAATCCGTTTATGTTGTTTATGTTATGTTACGTTCATTAATTAAATAATATACTTTATATTTGTTTCTGTTTTATGAAGTATGTATATTAAGTTGTTAAATACGTATAACAAATATTTTGTACTTTATTATATAAATTACGAGCATACAGGTAAAAGTTGTTTCTCTTTATTAAATGTTATTCTAAGATTTTCTACAATTGTATTTCTCACTACTATACTTTTCTTCTTCTTATCACGACGTTTACTGGGATAGAAGTATCTAATTTATTGTTATTAATCATGCTTCTGGAACTTACAAAATTTAACAATTAAAGCATTGTTTCCTTTTCTAAATATTTCGCAACTTTATTCACCGAAAAAAACCTTTATTTTCTATACAGTTTTAAAAAATCAATTAAAAATCCATGCCTTGTAATTCAATCACAGCACGATGTTATCACAAACAAACATGCAAATCATGCTTTTTCAACCCGTCCGGTTTGACAAAATCATTATTCTAATTTTTACGCACATTTTTTTAGAGGTTCGTGAAAATTAGGGAGGACCAGAAGCGCATAGTATCGCTTTAAATATTCATTAATATTCAAGCCAAATTATACCATTTAATTTTCGATATTACTATAAAAAAGCAAACTATTGTACTGGTTTAGTCAAATTTAATTGTTAAAAATGCCGAGTTTGATTTATTAATCTATTATTACATCTTAAATTGAAGATGTAACAGTTTACTATAATATTTTCCTTATACGAGGTGTTACACTCTCTATATATAATAATTTTTTGTATCGTTTTTAAGATTAATTTATTTAATTTAAAATACAATTCGATCTTGAATTCCTAAATTATTATACTGTCATTATTTGTCCGGTCCTCGTATATATATTCAGATGCAGAGTCCCTTTTGTGTTAGTCACGTACGACGGTCAAGGCTGCAATAAACACCGAAATCAGGTACCAAAAACTGTACTCGAAGTTACAAAACTTTTCACTAAATTCGATATCAACTTAGTTATATTGATTTCTAAATGCAATTCACGATTCAAATACCAATCCCAATTTGGTATTTCTTTTACACAGAATACACGTCTACTATTCTGTGCAGATAATTTGCTTAATGCTTATATTGAAATTAAAATCAATTTTAATGTAGCTAAGTCGTTTCCCGCCCAAGTGGTAGCGTGCCTGTCCCTGTTTGCTATTGGTTAATTCAAACATGACACGCACACATAGCCCCTCAACCTAAGGGTTCCTTATAAAGCCATAACCGTAAGAGAACCACTCTCTTCGCTTTTCTGTCGTCAGTGAGACTATACGCGTCTGTCACGTGTTTGTGCCGCGAACCTTTATTCGCGCTTCTTGTGACCTCGTGTTTAATTTCCCGAACGCGGAATATAAGCACAGCTTCCTGATCCAGGATATATACATATACGCACACACGCAAGTACATATATGCACCGCCCGGTGCCCGTTTTAATCTAACCTTTTATTTTATACTTTATTAGCAGCCTTCGTACATCCAGACTTATATTTTATTACAGCTTTGCTATTACGTTCATCATATTTTATTTGTTGCTCTTGTTCTTGTTAACTATTTCTATTTAACACATTCAAGCTTTAAGAATTCATTTAACTTGTGAATAAAATTTTAAAGGCATTTCTGTCGTTTTATTCCACTAATAATCTTTCTTTCAGCTTAGCACACGTCCTGGACTTTTGACGCTCATTGTACACAACTATTAATTATTAACTCCTTACATTAACATTGAATTAACCGTCATATATTTCATATATTCATTCATTTCTTTTTACATTCTCAATTTTTCATCTTTTAATTAAAAAGGAGGAGGTAATAAAGTGGCGCCCAATAACGTGGAGCTATTTTTAGATCAAGTGTGATCAACGAACCTACCCGCAGCATCATAATGAAGTCAAAAGTGAAAGGACAGCAGAGCAACACTTCTAATTCCAAATTAAATGATTTGGTGGCGCCCACGTGTACTTCATCTGATATACAATCTCTTATCAATGTTTTACAGCAATTTTGCAAATCAGTTGTTACAACCCCTGTATCGCCTCCGAAACCAGATATTTTCAGTGGAGATATTTTCCAGGACCCGGAAGTTTTTCTCTTACAGCTGGAAACGCATCTGAAAGCACATACGCTAACTCCTGCCAGGACAATCGATGAAATTGCATCATACCTTGATGGAGAAGCAGCGATATGGTTTGAGCAACTTGATAATCAAATTGATTCTTTCGATTGTTTCAGCGAACTCTTTCTCGAACGTTACAAAGCTGTCGAACGTCAGGATAAACTGCATGAAATTTTGTATGGTTGTTTTCAGCAAGAAAATGAACGCGCAGTTCCTTTTCTTTTGAAGAAAAAACGTTTATGTAATCGTTTATACCCGGACTGGGATGACACGAAGATTACAACGTTAATCAAGAGGCAATTAAGATCCGAATACAAAGTGATGTTAGGACCAAAACCTCTACAATCAACGAAAGCGCTAAGAGAAGCCTGCATACAAATCGACAATTATATTCATGGAGATCCTACGGAAATATACGCAAGTAAAGTATCAGCCTCATCTAATATACTTTTAGGTAATAAAGCGAAGAAGCCGATAACGAAAGGATTACCGCCCTGTAGCTACTGCTCGGATAATCACTGGCATCGCAATTGCCCAGTCCGCAGAGCGAAACAGCAGCCATCGTTGAATTATTTACAACATAATTCATCATCAAGCACACCCCGTATATGCGTAAACGTCACAGGACGCTCTGTCGACGCTCTTTTGGACACCGCGGCGTCACATAACTTTGCCGTCCCGTCCATTGTTCAACGCATAACATCGAAGAAGTTTAATACGGCATCATTAGGCAACAAATGTTCGTACCTGAAAATAACCGGAACTGGGATTGTAAAAATGGAAATTCAAAACAACGTAATCGAAATTCCTGTTTTTATTGCACCGGATTTGCGTGAGAATCTCATTCTTGGTATGCCGTTCTTCGAATCACAACAAGCTGTATTAAATATAGGAAAACGTTGTTTAGATTTTGGTAAGAACATTCGTCAATCAATTAATTTCGTTACATCCAATATGTACCCAAGAACCAAATCTAATCCTAATGTTAACCCTATCCCTTCGTCACGTGCAATCGAGTCTGTTAGTATTTTTCAGCGACCTAAATCACCTAGATTAAGTAGGTCAACCCAGGTACTTCAGAAAAATACGAAGAAACGACACTCTAGTCGAAAAGGCTACGGCGCAACAAAAGACCGAACAAAGAAACAGGTAAACCGGACAAGGCCCGTCTTCAAGCAAGACCGACCGTCAGCCAGTGCCGGGGATCGTTGGTCAAACGCCGCCATCCATTGTAGAAAGACCGACGATCAACATCGACATCTGCATCGACCTCGCCACAAAGTCATTAGTGCGCGAACGGGTACTCCTACACACGCGAATATCACAAATAGTAATTTACTTAGTTCTAAGTTAGCTAGTGATGTAATGTTAGATTAGGGTCGATCTTTCCCTTTTCGTAGCGATACCCAAAATATTATTCTGTATTTTTTCTTCGCGACTAACACCTGTGCGACTTAAACAAGCAGATCAGTTTTAGCTTTCATTGTCTTACATTGCTAAGTTCTAGCAATTTCAAATTCAGCCAAACGTAATTAACTGGATTCTGATGTTTAAGAGCGTGCGCTTACTTGCCTGCGATTTTCCAGGTTTTTGTTCGCAATCACTCGTACAGTGAGTAAGTAAGCAAAGCATTAGCATGTTGAAGTCGATCCTGGGCGCATTTTCTTTGCCTTTAAAGTAAATCAATGATGCATTTGATTAACGATTCCTCATCTGAAAAACTAACATTAGCGTACCGCAAATAATGACACCAACGCATGCGGGAATTGTTACACTCTCTATATATAATAATTTTTTGTATCGTTTTTAAGATTAATTTATTTAATTTAAAATACAATTCGATCTTGAATTCCTAAATTATTATACTGTCATTATTTGTCCGGTCCTCGTATATATATTCAGATGCAGAGTCCCTTTTGTGTTAGTCACGTACGACGGTCAAGGCTGCAATAAACACCGAAATCAGGTACCAAAAACTGTACTCGAAGTTACAAAACTTTTCACTAAATTCGATATCAACTTAGTTATATTGATTTCTAAATGCAATTCGCGATTCAAATACCAATCCCAATTTGGTATTTCTTTTACACAGAATACACGTCTACTATTCTGTGTAGATAATTTGCTTAATGCTTATATTGAAATTAAAATCAATTTTAATGTAGCTAATTCGTTTCCCGCCCAAGTGGTAGCGTGCCTGTCCCTGTTTGCTATTGGTTAATTCAAACATGACACGCACACATAGCCCCTCAACCTAAGGGTTCCTTATAAAGCCATAACCGTAAGAGAACCACTCTCTTCGCTTTTCTGTCGTCAGTGAGACTACACGCGTCTGTCACGTGTTTGTGCCGCGAACCTTTATTCGCGCTTCTTGTGACCTCGTGTTTAATTTCCCGAACGCGGAATATAAGCACAGCTTCCTGATCCAGGATATATACATATACGCACACACGCAAGTACATATATGCACCGCCCGGTGCCCGTTTTAATCTAACCTTTTATTTTATACTTTATTAGCAGCCTTCGTACATCCAGACTTATATTTTATTACAGCTTTGCTATTACGTTCATCATATTTTATTTGTTGCTCTTGTTCTTGTTAACTATTTCTATTTAACACATTCAAGCTTTAAGAATTCATTTAACTTGTGAATAAAATTTTAAAGGCATTTCTGTCGTTTTATTCCACTAATAATCTTTCTTTCAGCTTAGCACACGTCCTGGACTTTTGACGCTCATTGTACACAACTATTAATTATTAACTCCTTACATTAACATTGAATTAACCGTCATATATTTCATTTTTTACATTCATTTTCTCATGTTATTTTCTCGTTAATTAAAAGGAGGAGGTAATAGAGGGTAGTCATTTATATTTCGGGAACTGGCTACACTGGTAGTGTTGCCTCCGATCTGATGATTGTATCGTGAAATTTGTCGTTTTTGACAATATATTTACCCCGACAATTTTATTATTCGGTCGCTATTTCTATTGTTGACAGTAACTTGAAAATTTTATGTCAACGAAAAAATGGAATTAACTCGCAAATATTTTCGTGCCATTATTTTCCATAACTTCCGGCATGTATTATCTCAGCAAGAATGCATGAACGAGTTGAATTCATTATATGGTGATGAAGCACCTTCGAAAATTACAATATATCGTTGGTATAGTGAATTCAAACTTGGACGGCATTCTTTGGACGATGAATTTCGTGAAGGTCGTCCCACAAATGTTGTTGTGTCGGAAAACATTAATGCAGTGTCTGAATTGATAGAGCAAGACACTCATGTGACATACCGTGAGATCGAGGCATCTCTAGGTATTACTAACACCAGCGTATATAAGATCCTGTATGAACATTTAACCGTTAAGAAGCTATATTCAAGTTGGGTACCACATAAATGCACATGTTTTTTCGGAAAAACTGGTCACGTTGCAACTGTGCTTTTAGTGACTTGTAGAACGATCAATTCCGAATGGTACACAACTATTTGTTTGCCAAAAGTTTTTGAAGAAATAAGGAAAACAAACCGAAAACGACAGATCATTCGCCACCATGACAATGCGATCTCTCACAGATCGGCTCAAATAATAGAATATTTGACCGACTAAAACATTGAATTGATGAGTCATCCGCCGTACAGCCCTGGTCTAGCACCCTGTGATTCCTTTTTGTTCCCACACGGGAAGAGGCAGTTGAGGCATTAAAAACTCATATTTTGGAGATACCGCCTTCACAGTGGCAGCAATACTTTTCGTATTGGTTTAAGGGAATGCAAAAGTGCATTGATTTTCAAGGAGAATATTTGGAAAAGCAATAAAACTATTTTCGATAATAAAAATATTTTCTTTGTTTGCTATTTCCGAAATATAAACGGCTACCCTCATGACCTTTGCTATCATTTGGAATAAATGAATATTGTTAAAAATTTTCTTTGTCTCTATAGAATTACGAGACGTGTATTTTCTCTCAAGTCTTTGTTTAACAATGCTGTATGTTAATCCCATCCACACGTGAAAACGATATGGTAGAAAGTGAGACTGTCAATGACTTCATATAGAACAATGTGCAACGTAAGAAAAAATGAATTTTATGAAATTATAATATCGGCATATTATTTATTACGAAGAAACAGAACTAAAACTATTCATCAATGAATAATTGCAGTGTATGAGGACGAGACTCCGTCATATTTTAAAGTGAAGTATTGGTCAAAACAGTTTCAATTGAATCTATAATACCTTAAAGATGTTCCACCGTCTTTTGGGACCAAACATGAATTATTCTCGTTGAATACATGCTAAAAGGTTGAATACGTCACAAAGAAGTCATCTTTCACAGATTTACAAGAGTTCATTAGATAGCCAAAGTCCAATTTATTCACCAGGAATGTAACTTTTTTTGAACAACCACCTTATAGTCCGGATTTAACTCCATCTGATTTCTTTTCATGTGGAAATTTAAAAAATTACCTCAGAGGACCTCATTTTGCAAACTACATTCAATAGAAAGATGAGATCGATGTCGACTTTAAACACCAGCGGAAATAATTGTTTTCTGATAGAAGTCGTTATTGAATAGATGGCGCAAGTCCGTTGACGTTAATGGCGAATACGCTGAGTGAAATGAGAAGTAAGTAAAAACCAAATTTTTTCATATAAAATTGGTTGTTGAAATGAGAACAGTTGCTCGTCTTGCTCTCCATTGCGGTATCATGGAAAATATAATTGGTATAGCATTATTTATAAATTTTATTGTTCAATCCACGCGAGTTTTCTCCAATATTGTTTTATCAAAGCGAATTTTGAATAACAATTAAACTTTAGTGGGTTTACAACCTTTTCTTTTAATTTCTTCTAACAGGGTGCTTCGAAAATTTTTAATAGAGAACGCTTTTTTTCCGACCTATTAGAACCATCATAGATAGAATATTCAACCAGTTTTGCTACAATAAAAGTATTTGTAAACGAGTAGAATTGTTATCTTTGTACTAGTCTCTATTACAGGAACACGTAAAATTTAGAATAATCAATGTTAAAATAGAATAAATAAGAAAATTTATAGTTAAACTAGTTGTCGGAAAACCATAACATATCTTTCTTTCTTTCTCATAACTCACTTATTAATATAAATAAAAAGATCAATCAATTATATATACCAGTTTTCTTCGACAAGCGTTTGTCATCTTTCGGCGGGCTTCATAATCGCTCGATCATAGAAAGGTCTATCTGTATCTGCCGAAAACTTTATCAGATTCTAATACACAGCCTCATCTGAGGCAAACGTTACACTATATAAGGAGTTTTGAAGAGAACGAGCCAAGTGGAAGTCTAATAGCACGAGACAGCGGGTATTGTGGGTACACCAACAGATCCAGTCTTAGATCCAATTGTTTTTTACGGGTTATTAAGCTTACAGTTAACGCGCCCTAAATATTTCTGAATGTGAACTGTTTTGATAGAAGCTAAATAAACATGGCAGAAAGTCTTCAGGTCGGGACCGAAACGGCTAGATTCTAAACAATCCACATCCGTCAACATTTTACAGTCAGTTCAAAAGAATATCGTTTTCTTCACGATCAAAGAGCATGTTTAAACGCATCGTTAAGTGAACTTCTTTGAGTTCATGAGAAACTCTAATATTGAGCTTACTGACGTATCCTAGCTTTTCATGTGATTGTAAACACTTGACGGATGGATGTTAAACGTTTCCGCAATCTTCCGCGTCATGTGTCGTGGATTTTAACTCGATAAACATCTTTATTTTTTTATCATCATCCTTAGTGGGATTCCTTGATCGAGGGGTGTTATTTAGATTAAAATCACCATCCACTTTTTTGTAGAGCAGTGTCACCGGAAAAGAAAATAAGAAATAATGTAAAAAGATATGACGATAATGCATGCTTTAGTCTTTCATTTTCAACTTTCAATTATTACACTCTCTATATATAATAATTTCTTATATCGTTTTTAAGATTAATTTATTTAATTTAAAATGCAATTCGATCTTGAATTCCTAAATTATTATACTGTCATTATTTGTCCGGTACTCGTATATATATTCAGATGCAGAGTCCTTTGTGTTAGTCACGTACGAAGGGTCAAGGCTGCAATAAAACACCGAAATCAGGTACCAAAAACTGTACTCGAAGTTACAAAACTTTTCACTAAATTCGATATCAACTTAGTTATATTGATTTCTAAATGCAATTCGCGATTCAAATACCAATCCCAATTTGGTATTTCTTTTACACAGAATACACGTCTACTATTCTGTGTAGATAATTTGCTTAATGCTTATATTGAAATTAAAATCAATTTTAATGTAGCTAATTCGTTTCCCGCCCAAGTGGTAGCGTGCCTGTCCCTGTTTGCTATTGGTTAATTCAAACATGACACGCACACATAGCCCCTCAACCTAAGGGTTCCTTATAAAGCCATAACCGTAAAAGAACACTCTCTTCGCTTTTCTGTCGTCAGTGAGACTACACGCGTCTGTCACGTGTTTGTGCCGCGAACCTTTATTCGCGCTTCTTGTGACCTCGTGTTTAATTTCCCGAACGCGGAATATAAGCACAGTTTCCTGATCCAGGATATATACATATACACAAACAAGCAAGTACATGTATGCACCGCCCGGTGCACGTTTTAATTTAACCTTTTATTTTATACTTTATTAGCAGCCTTCGTACATCCAGACTTACCTTTTATTGCAGCTTTGCTATTACGTTCATCATATTTTATTGTTGCTCTGGTTCTTGTTAACTATTTCTATTTAACACATTCAAGCTTTAAGAATTCATTTAACTTGTGAATAAAATTTAAAGGCATTTCTGTTGTTTTATTCCACTAATAATCTTTCTTTCAGCTTGGCACGCGTCCTGGACTTTTGATGCTCATTACACAACTATTAATTATTAACTCCTTACATTAACATTGAATTAACCGTCATATATTATATTTTATATATAACCTTCATTCATTTTCTTTTCTTTTATAATTTTTCTTGTTAATTAAAAGGAGGAGGTAATACTATGAAAATTTCAAAATTCAACCAAATCGCTGAATCACTATCACCTGCAAAAATGAACTATTGCCATCTGTTGCAAAAATACGCCATGACTTTCTCGACAATCCAATATAACAATGAATTATTTATACATACACAAACAGCGCACTTTAGATAGCTTTGAGATTCAAAGACCACATACAAAATAAATCTAAGATACACAAACCTGGAATCTTAATGGTGACCAACTGTTCTCTCAATGTGCAGATTGTCCTGTAATGAGATTCAATTATTGGCATCATTTTTCCGAAAAAAATAACATTATATTAATTCTGCCATACTTTTTATAGTGAAAGACGCTATTTGATTAGTAATGTAGAACATCGATAAAAGATGTAGACAATATGAAGTGGATCCATGGGCTATTTGTGCAAACGATACATCAACTAATACCGATAATCTTTTAATTAAATTATTCGTCGGATATGTGGTATACATTAAAAGAAAAGAAAGAAAGTAAGAAAAATTTAGACGAAATTGTGTGCAAATGCATTGTTTCAAATTTTTATCTTTACTCTTTTATATATTATTTGCTACGTTTTGATATATTTTTGGTATTTTGCTTGGCTCACAGTTTCATGTTCATGTTTACAGTTTTTAAATTATAGAAAATTATCTTCTCGCAGTATGCATGAAGAAGTAAATAAGTATGTACAGAAACGTATTTATATTCTGAATTCCTATTAGATCTGAATAAAAAGATAGACACTATATTTTTGTATTGAACGAAAGAATTTCAGTTTGCTGGGACGGAGTTTAACGGAGTTGATAACACTGTATTGTATATAAGCTATACGTAAATTGTAACTTAAAACTTCGAAAGAATATACTAACAAGCGACTGCTGACGGATTATTAAATTGATACATTGCTCTAATGAGCACATTTACATTAGATTGATTATTTATAGCAGTTATTATGTAGGTGTCATCTTTCAATTACATATTTATTTGCAATAATTATAGTTTTTTTGTTGATTTTCTACTTTAATTTAATGTTTTGTTACCGAAGATATTCTGAAAATTACTAACATCTTTACAATAAAATGTATATCATTTTAAGATGAATTTCTGCATATGTTTTTGTTGTTGTGTCGGTTTATAATTAATTCTTATTTTGAGATTTGATGACATCAAACCAAATTAATATTCATCCTAGACTACATAAAGTTGGTAGCAGAATTCATAGCTACATTAAGTCTATTCATTATCATTAAC